>VZUI01044281.1:0-25605 GCA_013401135.1 Cettia cetti | reverse complement strand
ATGGATGGATGGATGGATGGATGGATGGATGGATGGATGGATGGATGGATGGATGGATGGATGGATGGATGGAGTGTAGAAACAAAGAAAACAAAAACATGCAGTGGAACATTTTTTCAGGGTCTTCGAACATTTTTTCAGGGACTCCTGGGACTCCCAGCTTGGCAGCCCTGGCTTGTGTCACACCCTCACCCTGTTATTTGTGAGTGTTGTGTCTATTTGGACAGGGGCTTTAAAGCCAAGCACTTCTGAACTTGCAGAAACAGCCTTGATTTGCTATATGGGGAAAGATCTTTAGGAAATAACTGCCTCCCACCTTGGTTTTTTTGGTCTGTTCTCTGTCATTGAACTGCATGAACACCAAGGAATGCCTTTGCATGGTTATGTTGAAAGTAAGGGCAAAGGGAGGATTTTGTTCATAAAGCTGCTGTGGAGTCCTGACAGACACCCCAGATAAACTGAACACCATTCCCAGGAGTTCTGATGTCAGCTGCAGCTAAAGTATTCAAGAGATGCTCAGTTTTCTCCCAGAATAGCACAATGAGACAGATTTACCTCTTTCACCACAAACTCTGGCTGAAATCCTCCTCAATCAGCAGGACAGTCCTCATTTCTTTATAAAGAGAAGTTACATCAACAGACTGGCTGTCCCCTAATTCTGAAGGACTACCATTGGTATTTAGTGACAGTTTTACTGATCTTGTAGAAGTTCACACATGCAGCTGATAAAATGACACACTGCCTGTGTTTGCTATGTACCGGAACACACCACAGACTCTGCTCCAGCAAATCTCTGACAGAGAGTGAATCCCTGGCAGACACAGAGTGCAGGCACTGCTCTGCTTTGCAATGTGGTCACTTGAGAATTTACAGTGAGACTTCATATATTTATGGGTGATTGCAGTGGGTTATTGATTGTTTTTAAGGCACAGCTTCCCCTGCAGCCTGTTCAGAGGCATTGATGCTGTCAGGGAAGGACAGAGAAAAAGGCAGGGAGGGCAGATGTCTGCCTCGGGACTGCCTGCAGAAATGAGATGATAAAAGCAAATGTTGGATTATCTCCCTAAAGCTGGATTATCACTCCTAACAAGGTGAATGACTTGTCTTGGCAAATGGCTTCATAAGAATCGTGGATAGTTTTGAAAGGCTCTGTGTGGTCACACTTCAACCGTTGGCTGCTGCAGCTGATGTCAGCAGAGCAAATGTCACACCTCTCCCGAATTCCTCCAACGTGCTATGAGCCATGGGCTCTGATTGCAGAGTGCCTTGGGGGAAAGGTCTCTCAGGGGTGTCAGTCACTCACGGGGTGAGGAATAAAGCAATATCACAGCCCAGTGTGCTGGCCACTATCTGGAGACTGCATAACTCTACAATAAACTACACAGCTGAGCACTTGGAGCTGTGATACCCCTGCAAGAGAAGCTGTAAATTGGATGAGACCATACTCCAGAACTCCAATGCAGTGAGGGAGCAGCTCTGCAAGTGAAGGGATAACTGAGCCATGTGGAATTTACAAGTATCCAGGGGAGGAAAAAGAAGTCAGCAACCTCATCCTCTGCGCTACACAACTCAACAGAGAGATTCCATGTAAAGTAGGATCAGTACAAGGTTTTATCCAAGTGGGATTACACACAAGCACAAAAATAAAACATTCTGTATTCTACATTATATTACAAAGGCAGGCAGTCAATAAATAGGTCAATAAATTATGGGAAGCACAGAAGAGTATGTGTGAAAATGGGTGAAATTGCATTTAGTTGGTGTGTGATAAAGTCTTTGGTGTTCATTCCCATGAAGTGTTGGAGTGATTCTTTCAAAGACCCTTATCACTTCCAGAGAAGATAACTTTCCCTTAAAAGTGTAAAACAGATGCAGGGAGAGTGCAGTAAGCTCTGGTACAGGCTAAAAGAGTCAACATCACTTACACTTTCCCAAGAATCTGACAAATTTGCAGCTTAGTATAAATAAAGTGACGGGTCTATTGTTTCTCAGCTCTGACACCTCCTTATCACCACAATTTGTTGCAGAAGAGTGGTGGAAACATGGCATGTGATTCCATCTGTAGAGTCTGGGGGGAGGAATATCCCTGTGAATTGACAATTCAGCACTTAAAGAAAGGGAAGATGCTCGTGTCCCACTGGCATGAAGGGCTCTGCTGCTCTGCCTGGCACTGATGGGCCATTTGAGTCAGATTATGCAGCTGCATCTCATGGGATTTACTGACCGGGAACAGGGACTGGGAACAGCTGGTAGAAATTTCAAGGACAATTTTAGCTGGTACAATTCCAAGGGTTCCGGAAATTTATTGCACTTCCTTCTGCCACCTAAAGCTCTGGCCCATGAGAGCCAACGCACAGCTGCTGCAGCAAAGTGAGAGCTGCCTCAGAGAGATTTTATAAGAAACCTGCACAGGGGGAATTTCTCACCTTGGCCCTTGTCTGGCACTGCTCCTGGGCCATTTGCTTTCCTAAGAAAGATGGGAAAGGGAACGGTGCCCTTCTGCTCCAGATGCCAAATCATCCCTGCCAGTAACCTTTGA
Source organism: Cettia cetti (assembly GCA_013401135.1). Classification (NCBI taxonomy): domain Eukaryota; kingdom Metazoa; phylum Chordata; class Aves; order Passeriformes; family Sylviidae; genus Cettia; species Cettia cetti. The sequence continues at coordinate 23,066 of VZUI01044281.1, read as the reverse complement.
ATGAAACAGGGAAAGAGTGAAAAAAGTATTAAGAAAAAGGAAAAAAATCCACTTTGTTTGTGCCTTAGTGATTTAGCAGCTTGAGATTATCGGGATGTAAGATCCACAGAGATAAATTAAGAAAAAAATGAGCACGTAAAGATCTTTATAAAGATATTACAGAACACTGAACAATCTAGGTGTGATTGCCCATCGCTCTCGTATATTTAACAGCTCTGGAAAGCCCTGGAGGTGCCAATCAACATTGATAAAGTACAAAAATATGCCTTTATTTCCATGAATTTGGGTGTGCCCTTTTGGCACCAAGAGCCCTCCCAGACAATTCAGTGATCAGCTCCATGCCCTGACAGGAAGAGAGAGACTCAGTCACAATCTGGACAGCAAAGAGCAGCGAGAAGGAAACAATGGAACAAAATATACAATCCCTACACCACGTGCCCATTCCCTGTGACAGGAAACATACAATTATCTGTACAGGCCCCATTAAATAACCTCATTAAATAGCAAATCCCAAATGTACAAATTTACAGACTGAATCATTAAATACTCCCCCTGTGCCCTCCCCACGCCTGCATTCCCTCCTACTATCTGCAGCCACACTCTGACACCACCATGCCCTCGTACTTGAACTTGTAAGTGACCACCCCTGCATCCAAGTAGAGGATGGAGATGGGGTCGAGTTTGGTGGGCACGCAGCAGGCCTTGGAGGCTTTCTGGGGGTTCTTCAGGTGCACCAAAGTCTTGACTATGGCGTGTTTGGTTGGTGTGACGTGCTCTGTTAAGGGGTAGGCACACACCCCGTGGCACTCGTAGGCTTCATACCCCGCCGGGGCAATGATCCAGGAGTCCCAGCCAATCTCCTTGAAGTCGATGTAGAGCGGAGTCTTTTTGCAGTAGTTGCCTTTGGCGTTCCTCCGGATCCGGGCAGTGGAGTCATAAATTATGTTGGAGCGCATCTGGAGCAGCGCCTCCTCCCCGGGCTGGTCGTGGAAATTGCCAACCTCCAGGTTCTCCAGGTCCAGGAGCTGCTCATGGTCTATCATCTCATTCAGCTCTTCCTTCTCCTCCTTTTTGTCATTGCTTTGGTCGTCAGAGTACACAACCAACAGGGGCACATGCTTGGCCTCTGAGTTGATGTCGATATCGAGTTTCCCTTCCCCATTCTGCTCCTCCCCTTCCCTGCTCTCTATGTGAACTTCCAGCCGGTGCGTGGTCAGCCCTGCCCTGCGCCAGCGCCGGATGGCCTCAGTCACCTCAAAGCTCTCCCACTCGCTGCTTGTGCCATAGATGTGCCTGGAGGCCAGGGCCACCATCTTCCTCTCTTCCCCAGCTCCCACGGGGATGTTCTCCAGCACTTCAAAAATGGTGACCTTCCGGTCAAGCCCTTCATAGAGCCTCTGATCCCGCTCCACCAGGGTGTAGAGCCTCAGCTCTGCCATGGTGATTTCCTCATGGTGAGGGATGGAGATGTTGAACAGGAGCGGGTATTTCCGAGTTCCCATAACGCCGATAGGGTGGGAATCCAAGTCTGGAAAGAACAAAAATCAGATGTTTTAGAAGAATCTGTACATCCAGAAGCACATGAACTGAGGGTCATCCAGCATGCTGGATTTCACCTGGACAGCTCCATGAAAATGTTTTTCCAGCATTTCCCACAACTGTACTTGGAAAAAGGGCCAAGGTTATTTTAGATGTGTAAGGACAAGGTCCCAGACATGCTACAGACCTGGATTTAGTGATCCTCCTTCTGTCCCCAGGCTTTCCAGGGACTTCCTTGTCAACTGGAAGGTTTACATATTAAAAATGCGTTGCCTAGTGCTGACATAAAAATCACTTCCAGGTTGCTGCACAACTATTTAACAAACAAGAGAAAACATTCATCAGTTCAGGAAGGCAGAAGGACGTGGCACTGGCACCAACATGAAATAGACAACATATCATAACCTGCAAACACAAGAAATGTGTGTGCTGAGTGTTCCTTTGCTAGCAGAAAATCCCTGCTGCTCAAACACCCCTCAGACATGGAAAGGGCCAAGCACTAGGAGAGAAAAAACTGCTTTGGAAGATGTTTTACATCAGGAAGAGCAGGTGTTGACACCAGGGTGACCTGGCAGCCACAGTAACCCTGCCACATGCCAGTGGGCTTTGGGTGAGCAACCAGCTGCACTCAACCAGGCCCCCTGGGCACCTTTAGTAATTGAACAGGTGAGAGGGACAATGTCTGGTGTCACCTCAGCTGCCTGTCCCAGCTGCACTGCTGGTGTCTGCACAGCAACATTCATTTCTTCCCGCAGTGCAGAACAAGGGTGTGTTTGCTGCCTCCTTGCAACCCAGAAGGCAGATTAGGACACAGAGGTTGTAACTATAATTAATGCAAAGGCAAACTGTTTTTAACCTAAATTGTAATTAACCTATTACTCCTTTCATCTCTGCCTTCCCCAATTTTTCTGTGTTTGTAGAAAAATTACTCTGATAAAGCCACAAGGCCTGGCCATGCTCCACCAGTGCACTTAAGCAAGCCACAAACTTCAGCACATGACTTGTGCTGTTTAACTCCAGTTTGGAGGCTTTGAGGCACCTGTGGGTTTTTTGGTGTTTTTTTTTTTTTTTTTTTTTCTTTTTTTTTTCATTTTTATCTCTTCACAAATTAAAAAAAAAAGATGGGGGATTCTGCTTCCATTTCCCTGTCAGTTGGTAAATGTGGGAGCAGGACCCGCTGTGCAGAGCCAGGATAGGAGCAGAACCTGAGCATGTCCCTTCCACCCAGGATATGACTTTGTTCTTCAGCTGTAAAGTCCATAGTGTGCCAGACCTCCTGCTGTTTCCAGTACACCCCTGGAAGGGTTACGAAGGGAAATTTGGAGTTGGTAGAAAAAGAAAAAATTCCCTTCCCTTAAAACTTTATTTCAAGTATTAAGCACTGATTATAGCCCCATTTACAACTAAACTGTTATGGTCCTTGGGTTAAAACAAAGAGCTTATTACAGCCATGCCACCTGTTATATTTCAGTAATAAAGGATTTAATGGATAGTAATGGGATTACTGCCAGTTTTCATCAGGCAGGTGAAAAAAACAGTTCCATGATCTGTTTCTCTTGTCCTTCTCATTGCAAGCAATTAATTTCTCTATCAAAAGAGCACTATAGAATGAAAGGGATGGCCCTTAATTATCCAGACCTTGAGGACACACAAAAAACATGAATTGCACAGTCCTTAAACTGCATGTATTTGTGAAGCTGTGTTCCCATCAGCAGTCTCGCTTTTGCATCTTGCTGATTTGGACTGGAAGAGGTGAGAGAAAATCTGAAATGGCAGAAATTTAAGGTGAGTTTTGTCCATTTGATGCAGAACTTCTGCATGAGTCACAGCAGGACAGCACAGAGCTGCCAAGACCACCTGGCAAGGTAAGTCTGTGCCACTTTGGTGCAGCAAAACTGAATTTTTGCAGGTGGAATGATTTCAGATTTGCATCACTAAACCACAACGTGTTTTATTCTTTACCACACTGTGCTTAGGAATCTTTGCCCCATTATTTCTTTTTCAAATAGAACAAAATGAGAAGAACACCTCCCCCACACGTGCTTTCACTCCTGCTGCTGAGCAGAGACAGGCACAACAAGGTGAGTAACTGGCCACCACTGCCTGCAGTTGATTTGCCACCAAACCCCCAATAAATTCCTCCACACTGGAGAAAAGGAGATGTAAGAAAACTTAAAACCACAGTGCAGAGTCTCTTCATATCAGAAACCCACTGCTGGTAAAGGGCGCCTGGGCATGGCAGGAGATGGGAGCAGAACAGAGCTTTGGGATTCTCTCCTGGCATCTCACTGCTCTGCAAAACTCAAGTGACTTCCACTCAGCCTCTCCTCACAGCTCATCATTTTTGAACTCCAAATGTTGAGGAAAAAGCAGTAATGTCTTTAACTTCACTAATTAAGCAAACAGAGGGTGAGAGAGGTCCCATGGCATCTTGAACAGCCACATGTGCCTCTGGGTAATTGAAGATGAATTCAAGCACTCGCATTTGCCACGTGGATTAATGGATACTTGGAATTGTTTTGTTGAAAAATGATTTTAGCATTAAATAAGTTGGTGTCAAAAGGTATTGGCAAATTATTGAATGCTAGTGCTGCAGCATTATCTTGTCCTCGTTGAACTGAGGGGAATGTGGAAGGAAAAACAGAGGAAAAAAGAGAGGAAAATGATACAAGGGCAGTTGCTCAGTGGTTGGAGCAGGGTGTTAATACTTCCAAGGTTATGTCTTTGATCCCTGTGTGGGCCATTCACTTGACATTTAGATTTGATGACCCTTGTGGGTCCCTTTCAACTCAGAATATTCTGTGATTCTGTGATAATTAGGTTTCTTCAGATTTTGTTTGTTTGTTTTTATTAGGCTATAGTGTGGTACTCCAAAGTAAAACCTATTTGTTATCCAAAATTCCTCTTCACTTATTTTTGTGTATTTTCAGGACTGTGCACCAATGCCCAAGGAAGGAAACTTCACAAATGCCATAGGGATCAACAGTGAGAAGGCATTAACAGAAAGCTGTACTTGGTTAAGTTAATAAATGTAAAATATTACACTTGAAAATACATTTTGAACAGTGTGGAAAAATGAGCCTTGCCTTAATTTCAAATATTACTTACGATATCCTTTAAAAAAGAAATCAATCAGCTGATTACACATGATGTGTGTCACTATGGGGATAAAGAAACTGATGCACCAAAATGAGACTTGATGCTGCCCCAATGTTAAACACACATCTTGCCCCCAAATCCTACAGTCTCCAAAGCAAAGGAGAAGGACTCTCACCAGAGCTGGGTACTGGGCAGCTCTGCCACAGCTGCTGATTTCCAAGGCCATCCTCACCAAAATGCCTTTTCCCCAGCATGCTTCATGCTCTGTACTTGGTCAGGACATTTCACACTGGCTTTAAAGACACTCCTTTCTATCCACTTCTCCCAGAGATGAGCAGCTCTTACCTTCATTTTTGAAGCTCCTGATGATGTTTGCAGAAGGCATCGATGTCCTGTCTGTGGCAAACCTGTTGTACAGCTCTAGCATGTACTCTGGTGGATCCACTTTGGTCGACTCATGCAGGGGGATGTCAGAGAGGTTCAACGTCTTCAAAAACTCATTTTTCATGTTTTGGAGCAGCGTGTTGAAATCAACCCCATCCTGCTCAGAGAGGATCTCATCAAAAAGAGGCACGTCTTCCTCAAGGGAAGAGTGCTCCAAGCTCAGGATGGGACTGCAGGCTGCAAGGTGAACCAGGAGGGAGAGGACAGCCCAGAGCTGGAGGACAACAGAATCCATGGCTTCGCCCAAGCCTCCAACCGCGCTCAAGGAGCTCTGGCTCTCGTGTAGGCTTGGTGGCAGTTTTATCCACTGGGTTGTGCGCAGCTTGTGTCACGGAGGGATGACAAGTTTGGAAACTCTTGTCTTGAAACTTGTGATCCGTCCTGTCTGTCTGCCCCTTCCCCCTCCCCAAAACCAGGTCTCGGTAATTGGATCTCGCTCTCCTCTATGGCTGCCTTGCCTCTCTTATCTCAGCCAGTGGAAGCTGCTCACCAGATTTGTTGCTATCTCGCCATCCCCTCTCCCTTAATGAGCGTTTTGTAAACATTCTGTGCGGGACTCTCAGAGATAGGACAAGTTTCTCCTCAGAGAGGAACTGCCCTTCCTTTCTCCCTCCCTGTAGCTGACTTTGCCTGCTGTACGTGAACCATTTCCATCCGTGCAGATTTCAGGCAAACGCGTAAATTCCATAGAGCCTCTCTCCAAATGCACTCATTTCACACCAAGGGCAAACAACAGCTCCCTCTGTCCTTTTCAAAACTATTTTAGAGTCAGGTCTCTATGTTAAACTTAAAAAGGAATTTCGTTGGGAAAAATTCCATTCCTTTGTACTTGTGCAGTACAAAGCCTGGGAGAAGAGCTCTTGGTGCTATCACAGCACAGTCACCAGGCCCTGGATGCAGAGTAGAGGAGCTCAGGGTGAGCAATGAGAATCACATCCTCCAAGGAGCAGGGAGTTGGACTTGGTGATCCTCCCGGGTCACTTCCAACTTGAGGTATTCCATGACTGTATTTGCAAGCAATTCAGAAAACCTTTATTTCATTCATCTTTCATATGTGACTTGAAAAAATCACAGTTATGCTTGATTTAGTCATAGCACTGCTAAATAAAAAATTACTAAAAACACACAAAGGCCAACAGGTAACTATAATTTCAGGTTCTCATCAATTCAAAGAGCTCAAGGATACAGTGTGGAGAATACAGAAATGACTTTGCAAAGACGTGCTAAAATTAATGGCGTTTTTTGTGTTAGGGTGCAAATTTCAACAAAATGTGAGCAGTGTGCAGGCAAAAATTAGTCTGGTTCATAGATAACATTGTCCACTTAAATCTCCCTGTTCTTCACAGACTTTCCAAAGTGTTCTTGTTTTGGCAGCATGACCAGAGCTCAGCGCCTGTCCCCAAGGGGTTCAGCACTCTAGATAAAGAGGCATTTCTGCTTGTATTGCAGAGCTTTTCCTTGCAAGCACTAAGAACTTTACCCAAGGACTAAACCACTGACCTGCTGGGTTTTCTGGACTCTGCTTTTTAAAAGCCATTGATTTGCTGTCCCATCTCTGCAGTTTTCTTCCTTTGTTGTTTGCCCAAATCTATCACAGCCACAACAATGAGAACCATGCTCAAGTCGTGCCTGTTTAAAATTAATCATTAATTTAATTAATTAATTAAAATTTAAACATTTAAAATGTTTAAAATTAATGTTTTTAATTAAATATAAATTTTTTTTAAAAATCATGTGCAGCATGGCTGTCATGGAGCCAGACACTGACATAGCTTTTTAACCTCATTTTATTCAACTTTTCTTCTTCTGAACATGGGAAACCTGATGCTAGAGGAAAAGTGCGCTATCAAGATCCCTGTTATTGCTGCACCACATTAGAAGCAGGTATTTGAGCTTAGGAAGATTAATTTAGACCTCACTGTGGAGTTCATGGCTATCTATAAATCCTGTACAGCCATATCAAAGGCTGATCTGTGGATATTGTGGCATTCCAGAGCTGAGCGCAGAAATCTTGGAGAAATCTTGGAGCAGTTTGGGTCACTTCTTAATTAAGAGAAAAGTGCAGTTTTCTTTTTGCTGATGATTCATCACCAAATGAAGGTCTTTACTTCCACAGGAAGTGAGGTTAACATTAAAACCCCTGAGAATTGGCTTAGTCTTAACTCTTTGATGCAGCACAGCAGTGAGTCCTGTAAAGGAAAATCTTTGGGGCTGCTTGTCACAACCACTGATGCAGGACATTTGTCATGAGGATGATAATGCCTCCAGAGTGTTTCCTTTTTTAATGCTTCAATATTCATTTCAAAAATGCACTGATTTCAGATATATATATATATATATACACACAGAGATATTATTCAATTAAAGAGATAAGCACATTGTAAGAGCTGCTGCTTGCTGCACTGGGATCTGTGGAACTCCTTTCAAAGGGATGGGGTTTTTCTGTGAGAGTCAGGGCTGAAGGTTTTGAATTTAAAAGGACTTCTTCAGCTTTTGTGTCCCTCTGAGTTTTTTAGTCGAGTTTTCTCCCTCCCTATGAACACATTGAGTATTTTGGGGTCTGCAACTGGCCATTGATCAGAGACTGAGTGAAATTCTCTCTGTTACTCTCTTGAGGCAGATGAGCAGTTCTAGAGCCAGAGGAGCTTTTCTAGGTTTGCTTCCTTTTTCTATGAACTAAGGCTCAGCCTGTTGCGGAACCCTGGATCTCTGGGTGCCAACACTGAACAGCATCATTTCAGCTCCTCTGGGTGTGCTGGGAGCAGCACAGGGGCTGGGCTGGCACCTCCCTGAGCCCTGCTCAGCCCAGACACATTTGTTCTGAACCTGCCATTTCCCATCCTGCAGGTATTACTGTGTAAAGCAAAAAGCAGTCGTGAGCACAGGGATCTGACATCCATTTTCTCACCCAAAGGGTCATCTTGCCTCAGTGGCTCATTAGGAACACAATTCCTGCTCAGACATTCCAAGTGTTTTCGCATTTCCACTCTGGCTTTGGTAAGTCCTTGAACAAGGCCGAGTGCAGGGTTGTACACAAAGCAGCTTGTGCTGAGTTTCCTGACTTATTCCATGTAGATCCTGCTGGGGAATTGCCAGACAAGGAATACCCAGAGAGCATATCTGATATAAAAGCAGCTTCCTGTTTCCTTAGGCTGCAGGCTGATGATTTTAACACACCGATAATTATTTTTTCTGAATTGATTTGTGTAACAGAAGAATTTTTATTTCATGTCACTGACATGGTTTGTCCTTTCTTCCCCCCATATGCACTGAAATTTACACACCACTAAGTATCCTAGAAAGGAATTGCTTTTAAAAAATCAATACTAACTAGATCACCGGAGATAGCTGGAGAGGGAACATTAATAAGCATCACGGTTTAACCATGATTCAATCTGCAGCATCAACAATGGCCCTGTTTCATCAGCAGTAGGTGGTTCATTGGGCAGCCTGGGTTGCAAAAAGGTCACAGAAAGGCCTCCTGGCCCTCACTCTGACAGAGCTGCTGTTCATCCCCCAGTTAATTGGCAGTTGTGTGTGGGAACAGTCCAGTGAGCCCAGTACTCTTCACTGACCCCGGCAGGGCTGGGCACCAGCCCCTGGCACTCCCAGAGCACCAGGTGATACCTCCTCACCTTCCTGCTGGATCTGCGGATGGTGGAGAGGCACCATGGGCCGGACAGGATCCCTTCCTTTGCCATGGGAAGAACTGGAGGAGAAAATCAGCCCAGAGAGCAGAGGCCCTTCCTGCCCCTAGTGCAGAGAGGGCAGGAACAGCTGAGGCTCTGCAGCAACTCCTGAGAGCCCCTCCCTTATCCGGAGGGTCCATCCTGAAGATTGTGGAGCTCCAAAATAGACTCTAACCTCGGGCACCCCACAGCTTCCTCCCAGATGATGCCTCCAGAGCTCCTTCTGCCAAGAGGCAGCAGAATAGAGGGGTGGGAGCAGGAATGTGGGGGCAGGAGCAGTGCTGAGGGCTGGGAAGGGAGGCAGGGCTGTCCAGAGTGCCAAGGGTGGATACACAAGATCCAGAGGGTATGATGCTCCTCTGGGCAAGAAGGAATATGGAGTGTTTTTGAGGCATTCTCACCCTTCCTTAGCCTGTTTTTTGAGATGGAAGAACACCTGCCCTCAGCCAGAGGCTCGGGGCAGCCTTGGAGGGCAAACCTCCCAGGAAAAGATGATCAATGTTTCCTTGAGTGGCCTGGGCTTTCTGGGCATGAATAGTTCCCCAGGGGATAAAAAGTCTGCCAGTTATACAGTGTCACATCTAATTTCCCCACCTGTAAATTCATGTGGGTTTTGGTTCAGCAGTCCATACCTTAAAAATTTCATCATGACTTTTAAATTAGATTGTTACTGCATAGTAGGCTTTTTTTAAAATGTGAAAAAATGTATCTCTGATCCATTTTTTTCTTTTTTTTCAGGAATTTTGGATCAAGGCTAGTCTCTAATCAGGGACCTCCATTAGGTCACACCATTGCAGGGAAGTAGGAGAGGGATGCAAACCTGCTGTAGCAACCACAGCATGTGATCTGAGATTTTCCAAAATACAGGGATGCAATTATTGCAAAAATGCCCCACAACGGTGCCTGTCAGGAGATAGCTGTGGCATGAGGTAACTGCTGGGTGTGAGATGGGAGATAAAGAGGAGTGTGACTCTGACAGTGTGATGAGCTTGCAATGGAATAACTAAAATTAGTTTCCATCCCTGCATCTGCCCAAGTCCTTATTCCCGTATGCCTTGGTTCATGGCTGCTTTGGATTCCCAGTCCATAAATGGGCTCTTCCCAGGGACTCTATTCTCATTTAAGATGTCACTGGAAAATTAAAGGATGGTATTTATTGAAAGGGTGTGTGAGGAGAAATGTGGCAGTGCATTGCAGCCTGCTTGATCAAGAAAAAAAATCAGGGACAAGAAGGGAAAGGAGGGGCAGCCACAAGGACAGGGAATTCCTTAAACTGAGAGACATCAGCTCCTCCTGATCCAGGGAATTCCTTAACCTGTATGACACCAGCTTCTCCTGACCTGGAGCACCACTGGATTTTTGTGGGGAGCCCAAGGCTCATCTTCCTCAGCCATTCCCAGACAAGTGAGCAGGATGGGGATCCCACAAACCAGCAGTGCACACCAACTACCTGCACTGCCACTGGAAATTCCCTTTCCTCCCTCCTCCAATCCTGCTGAGGTGGCAGAAGCTCCAGGCTCCAGGAAGGGACCCCATCCACATGCATTTGCTCCAGAGCAACCTGGGCTGGTTCAAGGGCCAGCAGCCACATGGCAGCACAGAGAAGTGAGGAGAAGCTGGGAATTCCACACCAGTGCAAAGCCTGAGGAACTGAAACAGAAAGAAAAGAGCTGGAAAAATAGCTGGACATGGCTTTGCTGTTGGTCATGTGCAGCAAAGGCCCCACGAGCTCCCAGCTCCAGGTGTCCTCGTTCCTCCAGCAGATATTTAGAGGAGCTGCCACTTCCATGATTGGGCTTTGCCTTCAGCTGGGAGTTTTGTAGCACCCACCGAGTTGGAGAGGGGTTGCCAGGAAAATCTTAGATCCTTTCATGGGACTCATAGTCCAGCACTGAATCTCTTTTTTCCCCTGCTCATTCTCAAAGGGAACAAACACAGGCAATAGAAATGTACACATAATTCAAGGGGCAGGAAGTTACTTGCTTATATCATTTAGGGGATGAGAAATGTCTCAAAATTTCTTGATTTGTCTCCCCTCCTGTGAGCTTGGTACATGCCTTGGTAAATATGGATGCAGTCTCTAATAATATTAAAAATCTAGTACCTTTTATCATCACACTAATTATTAATTCAGTCCTCAATTAATTCAAATCTGGTGAGACACAGTCAAAAAGAAATCAATTCCTATTTGATATCTTCAGACAGAAAGTGAGAGCAGTGCTAATGAACAGAGAGGAGCTGCTGTTTAATTGCAGGGGTTTGGACTCTGCAGGCTTCTTATCACACTCCCTTCACAGAATAGTTTGACAGAAAAAGGTCAAGAGAAAGTTTTAATTTTACATTTTTGAAATTCTTTCTCTCATCACACAGTTATTTTGTGGTGCTTTGGTATTCATGTGGGTGTTAAACTTCAGGAAACTCTCTGAGCAGCTCCAGTGGCACTGACAAAAAAAAGATTGCAGAAAAAAAACCTTTCAGAAACCTTCCAGATTTGTCCCCTTTCCTTGTCAGCTCCATGTCCAAGCAGGCTTTTTGAGGGGTATGATTCTTTTTCTTAATCAGAGCTTCATTTAAAAGCTCTCACAGCCCTAAATGAACAAAGTTCTTGGGAATAATCACTAAATTTTGTCCTTGGGTTTGAGAACTGAGGAGTCCTGATTTTCAATAATGGGGAAAAAACCAGAATCAAGTCAGCAGAAATTATTTTGTTGACAATTTTGATTAATAACATGAAATTATTTAACTGACAATTTGAGTGCTAAGCAGAGATGGAATATTTTCTGGCAGTGTTAGCTGATATATCAGCACTATATATTAATGACTAAGTCAACAGCTTGTAATCACATCAGCAAAACATGAGGAAAAATTAGACAAGCATGTTTTTTTAAATTTTATGTTATTTAATGTTAGGGATGGAATCAGAAAGGGAAAGCAAATTGTACATAACAGTAGAGAAGATTGATTCATTAAAAATACTTTTTAAGTTTAGCCTTAAAAAGTCAAAGATGAAAGTGTATTACATTCTATTTTCTGTAACTCAGTGGCTGGAATCATATTGGGTAAACAAAAGTTGCCATCAGCCTCTCTCTGCTTTGATTGCCATGCAGCTGAATATCAAATTTTGTCTTTTCCATCCTTTTGTTTAAGGGAAACTGGCTCAAACACCTCACTAATTTTGACTTCAATTGCAGCAAAAATTACAGATATGTTCTATTTCCCTTGGTCTGGCTTCTGCAGCTGTCTGGGATGCTCAGAGTAGCGTTGGTCAGGGTCTGGTCAGGGCTCACAGGGCAGCTGCTGAATGCTCCTCACCTGAGAAATCTTACCTCTATCCAAGACAACAAACTGAAGCACTGAATCCTCTCCAAATTTCATGAGCACATCAAAATGTCTTTTTGTTTCTTGGCAGCTTTTAAAAAACAGTTCACAAAAGACAAAGCAAATGAGGGTCCAGCGGAAACAGCTCCTGCAGATGTCTTTACAGGTAGGAAATTATTTTGTGGATCCATAGCTTGATTTGTGAGGAGCTGTCACAGCAGCCTGATTCGATGCCCACATCAATTCTCATCCTAGTACCAGCAAATACAAACTGATTTTTAAAAGATGTTTTCTTCTCTTTCAGCATTGCCTACAAATGGATTGACTTTATGCTACATTTGCTTTTCTAGCCAACAAAAAATGTCAACCAAAGATCCCCGCTGAGTATGTCTGAATCACCATCCTCTCTTGGCACACACCCTCAGAAAATTAAATAAAGTGAGAACTACCAAATCACCTGTGTCTGGCTGCCTCTTGGTGAGCTGCAAAAAGGGCAGAGAAAAGGACTCACAGGACTGTGAGAGACACTAAACTCAGCAGAGGATGTGGCCATGGGGAGTGGGGGGACTGGCAGGACTTGCCTAGAAGGAGCGCAGACCTGGCTGCAGAGCTCCAGCCAGGCTTCCAGTCCCCTCCAAAAAAACCAAATGAAACAAGAGCCAAGACCACAGAACCCCTCTGTGGGTTCTTCATGCCCGAAGACAGAGCCTGGCAGAGCAGGACTGGACAGGGGCAGGGGCAGAGGAGCTGCTTGGGTTTCTCCCTGGTGGCACCAGGGAGATAAGAGAGAGATAAGGAGTGCTGGAACTGCTCCTTTTACCTGTGCTCATGGTCAGCGTGGGACTGGCCTTTGTCACACTGAGCCTCCATCTGCTGCTGGGCCCCTTTTCTGAAAGGGAAAGGATTTCACTCATTCATGTTACAGCTTGTGAGCCTTTGCTACTTCTGTTTCTATTTTATCAATAAACCTCATGCCAAGGCAATGTCTCATTATGTAATAGAATATATAAAAATATATGCTTTGTATCCTAACTCGGTTTTTACTGTTGGTTGACAGGATTAAATCTATTTTATTTTTGAGCTGTGGTTGGCTCCCAGTCGGTGTTTTTACCAGCCCAGTGACAGCGCATCTCACCAACCTGGGTCCCGACTGCTGACAGAAAACCCCGACTCCCGAGGTTGCTGTAACCATTTGCCATCTAGTGGACAATGGAAATCTCACTCCGTGCTTGGCTCCAGTGGAAAGAAACAAGTACACCAGGATTGGAGGGCATTCCTTGTAAATCTGGCCTGGCTCATTGGTCAAAACATTCACTTGTTTTAAATAAGTAACTGTGCAAGATCCAGCTCACCTCCTGATAATTAGCAATCTGAATATTTAAAATCAGGCACCTTGACTGAAGCTGGAGGGAGGAATTTGTCCTCTTTTCCTCTTGCACATGGATCTTGCTGTGTTGTTCAGTGCTTGACCACAGCAATTTGTAGTGGTTACACACACACACACTCTCCAGGGGCGATTTTTGGTCTTCTAAAATGGGTGATTCTTTTTCCTCTCTTGACTGTGCCTTGTTAGCACAAAAAAAGGGTGGGAAGACCCAGCAGATGAAGAAACCTGTTCACACCTTTGGCCTGCCCAGACCACACAATTTCTATTTAATTTAGCAGGCTTAATTCTTCAGTTTGGCTTAATTTTCCCCTGCTACTGGGAATTCTTCCTATAAGGGAAAAAACGTTAATAACTGTCCCTTTTCATGATTTGATGCAAACTGAAAAACTTGATTTAACCTGTCAGACAAGGTACATGAAAATCTGCCATTTCTCCTGATTTAAGTAGTATCCTTCATTTACAAGGTATTTCTCAACAGGGTAACAATTTCCACATTAATCTCTGGGTTTGAAAGGATCACCAGTGGTGCAGTTGTCACACCTTGACCTTGGTAAACTGTCCTGTACACTGGGAAATCTGGGGAGGTCGGAGGTTCTCAGGAGAATGGGCTCAATGGTAAAAGCACCTTGGATTAATGTTCATGACTGGAAAAATTGATGTCCTTAGCAGTGAGGGACTACAGAGGTTTCCTGCCCACGGGGATGAGGAAGGTTGAGCTGCAGAGAGGTGGAGATGTGACCAGAGTGGGCTAATCCTGCGTGCCCTGAATGCCTGACATGTTTCAGCTCTTAGTGGCATCCAATAATACCACAGCTTGGATTCCAGGAATGCCTTCAAACACCTTTCAGGCTTTAAAAAAAAGTTGGAAGCAAACAATCAGCATTATCTTGATATTCCAGCCAGGAATAAATATGGTTTTAATTTACAGAAGCTGCCAGTGCACACACATGCAGATACTCACTCAGGCACACCCAGACACTCCCACTGAGCTCTCTAGTGTGTCCCTTCCAGACCAGAATATTCTCTGATCTTCCACATAAAATAAATTCCCCGCTTTTTACAGAACAATCCTGGCTGGGAAGTTAGATATACTACCAGAATGTGCCTATTACTTTGGTGGAGAGGAGCTCTTGGGAAGATCAGGTAACTTTGAAGATAATGAATCACATCCTGACAATTTCTCCCTCTCTAGACTCTTCGAGCCAATGTGTTTTTAGGAACTAGGCTTGTGCACTGGCTCCTTTTTTATATTAGTGACAGCTCTGGGTTCCAGCGCCTGCAGGGCATCCTTGCCCCTCTCCTGCAGCATATTCCCAGGAGCTGTGCTGTTCTCCAGGTGTTAACCTTGTGCTCAGTGCCAATGAGCTCCACCTTATCCACCTGCACGTTGACCTTGGACAGTTATCAGGACCAGCTCTGGGCTTTCCGCACTGAGAACACAACTCCACCATTGTTCCTGAGATTGGCTGCTGGTCTGTGGGTGCCTCCCATGGAAATCAGTGGGAATTTTCCATCCATTCCACTGGAAAATCTCAAGGATCACAATGCAAAAAGATCCTCTACCAGCAAACGACCCAAAAAGATGCTGACACTTAATGAGCTTTAGGACAGCAGATGTTTCATATCAAATAGAGCATCTCTAAGTTAACTGATTCAAAGGTTTAATATGTTAATATATTTAGCTTTTGGGCCCTGATGGCAAGAAGGACATTGAGAGGCTGCAGCACATCTGGAGACAGGAATGGAGCTGGGGAAGGGGCTGGAGCCCCAGGAGGGGCTGAGGGAGCTGGGAAGGGGCTCACCCTGGAGAAAAGGAGGCTCAGGGGGGCCCTTGTGGCTCTGCACAACTCCCTGCCAGGAGGGGACAGCTGGAGGGGTCGGGCTCTGCTCCCAGGGAAGAGGGACAGGAGGAGAGGGAACGGCCTCAGGCTGGGCCAGGGGAGGCTCAGCTTGGAGATTGGGGAAAATTCTTCACTGTGAGGGTTGTAAATCTCTGGCACAGCTGCCCAGGGCAGTGTTGGAGTTCCCATCCCTGGAAGTGTTCAAAAATGTGGATGTGGCACCTGGGGACATGGTTAAGTGGTGACAATGGTGGTGGTGGGTTGAGGGTTGAACTTGATGACCTTAAAGGTCTTTTCCAACCTTAACAATTCCATGATTCTGAGATTTCCTTCATATCATGAAAATTCAGAGCAGACCCTTTGCTGGAAGAGGGTGGATTTAGAGATTGACATTTTCAGACTACAGTTACTTCAAGCAACAACTGGATCTGATCTTCAGGGACATTTTACCTATTGATGATTTTTACCTCTTTGGGCTTTCCCTGTAATCCAGTTGTAATATCAAGCACCTGCAAGATAAGAAAAATAGATTAATTATAATCCAAGACAGGTCCATAAAGCATATTGTAAACTGTGGCCTAGTCAACAAAGAATGAAATGGCAGGAAATAGCAAGGGCAAATACAGTATCAATAAATAAAATATCAAACTCCTTTTTCCTGCCTACGTCCCTTTTCTCTGGTTTGTTCAGAGCTGGCTGTACATTCCTATTTGCCCTGTTATTTTAAATTGAGAATAAATTTCTTTTGCTCTGCAGCCTTTTCTAGCATGATTTCTGTGGTTGTTGGTGATACCAACAGGCCAAGGCTCAAGGGTTGTGAATTCAGAGCTGCAATTTGCCCATCTGCGTGCTCTTGTGGGGACAGAGGGAAAACTTTTCCAGAGTTTTTCTCTGGAAAACTGGGGAATCAGAGCATGGCCACATGGGTTTGTGTGGTTTATGGTTCTTCCCATGCTTCCTCCTATCTTTGTTGGGGCTGTACCCCAAGAGGTGCAGCAGCCCCACAACAGATTTGCCCCTGAGGTGCTGCATCCAGAAGCTTCCCATGAGCTGGACACCTGGACATTGGAGCGGCTGTGAAAGTAGATGGAGAGCTGAAGCTTTATTTACCAAACAATAAACACGGAGGTCAAAATGCAAACATAATATATAAAAATATATTCCTCACAGGCCCAACTGATACCATGAGACTACAAACTAAAAGTAAATCTAGAAACAATATTTTTCCATTTGTGAGGAACACTACACCCCTAACTCAAAATTAAATGGCAGATAATGAGGTACTGAGGCTGGTTTCAGGGTCCACAGAACATGGAACAACTACTCCTGTATTTAATTAACAAAGTTTGACCCTCCAGAAACATTTTTTGGATCACCAAGAACCTGCAGCCTGTTGTGAATACAGTTAATCTAAAAGAACAGTTTCACCATGTGATGAAATGGTGATGGTTTGACCAGGAGCCTGATTTGAAAATAACAAACTGCAGACCTGGGGCCATTTTCCTCAAATCTTTCCCTCTGGCAGCCACTCAAGGCTCCAATAAACAGTAAATGTTCAGTCTTCACCCACAAAACACACACCCCTTCCAAGCCCTGGAGGAAAGGATGTGTGAGTTCAACTATTCCTTGGGATCTGCCCCAGAGCAGGCAGGTGGCCCCAGCATTGCCCCATCCTGTATTTCCATCAGCTCCTGACACATAGGCCTCTCCAAAGTATGTGGGACACTCAGCAAGTGGTCACAGCTCTTTGTCCCTGCCATTGTGTGAAAGGAAAACTTTAAAGTACAAATTTTTAGGGCTAGGACAGTGTCCTCTACCCAGGCTTGGAAAATGCCCAGAACAACACCTAAAACGCCTGTCTCTCTGGCCCAAACTGCACTCATCCAAACTGCTGCAAATTTCCACTAGCCCTGCAGAATTCAAGCTGCTTTGCAAATGTGGGTAACATGGATCTGCTCCCTCCCTTTATCTTCATTCACCTGTTTGCTCCCTCACCCAGCCATCTTACATTAAGTGAACCAACACATGGATGCTGATGCCAAAGTGAAGTTCTCCACTGGAAAAATCTATTCTGTTTCTGTTTCTTCTCTTTATGAAGCACAAACCAATGCCTGGGCCATGTTGCAGCCCCAGCACATGAATAGACCAAAGGGAAATTTGTCTTATCTGCAGGGCAACTCACAAGGCCCACAGTCATTGTGTTCTGATTTTGAGTAGAAGCAACAGACAAAGCATTCTATGTATTTATTAAAGCACTATATTTATTTGTATGTCATAGGCTTGTTATGCATCAAAGCTTTGGATAGGCAGGTTGAGCCTTGTACCAGAGTTCTGTTCCAGCTGAAGAACACGGTTACCATCACTAAAACATGCAAAAAGGCATTTCCATGCAACAGAAATGTCAAGATCCAGTTGCAATGAGTTCTTCACAGATTTGAAGGCCCAAAATGCTTGGAATCCCGGCACTGGCACAACCATCAACATCCGTTGGCGCTAAAAAATCCCAGGAAAAGGAAGATAGTATCAGTACCAGTATTTATATCAGTATATATCTCAGTATCAGTATCTCCTTACCAGATGATATCCCTGTATCCAGCTAGGAAAAGTCTTAAATACACAAATCTCAATCCCCAATTATGGCCCTATTCAAGGCTTCCATTTGTCTCAAGACTGCAAAACATTTGTGGTGCAATGGGAAGAAATGTCTACACAGCTCCAAGGTACCACAAGGATTTGGGTTCAAAGGGGAGGAAGGTGCCCTGGGGCAGAGCCACAATGCCCCAGTCTGTGACTTACGTTCAGTGGCCACCAGCTGGTAGAGAGGCAGCCCTGTGCAGAGCTGTTCAATGTGTTTGCCATAGAGAACCCAGTCTTTAAAACGCCCCAGCCTGGAACTGCCAGCTTGGAACAGGGCCCACACATTATTCGGGGAGTATACATCCTTCATGGTCTGAGAAGAAAAGGTTAAACATCATCAGAAATGTAGCTTTAGCTTCACTCTACTGAGACACCCTTTGAGAAGGTTCCTAAACCTAAAATCACCTTCCTTTGCCTCATAAAAAAAATTAGATAAAGAAACTTCCTGCTTTAAAAAAAAAATAATTTCAATCAGTAACAAAATATTTAGTAACAAAATTCACTATATAATAATTATGCCAATACAGCAAGCCTGATCCA
This sequence comes from Cettia cetti, assembly GCA_013401135.1. Classification (NCBI taxonomy): domain Eukaryota; kingdom Metazoa; phylum Chordata; class Aves; order Passeriformes; family Sylviidae; genus Cettia; species Cettia cetti. The sequence goes on along the minus strand of VZUI01044281.1, from coordinate 4,572 downwards.
TATTGCTGCCATAGTAAATTATATTATTGGCAGCAAGTTTTGCTGTAAATGTGCTACTGGGCTGACACAAAATGGGCCAGAATTCCAGTTCACCCCCAGGCAATACTTCCAGTCTCCTTCTGAAACCTCAGCCTGAATAAGAAAGTCAAAATCTGGTCAAAGTAAATTGATCTCTACCTCCTGTTCTGGAAAAAAAAAAAAAAAAAAAATTCAAGCAATGCCAAGGTCAAAATATCAGCAGGACAATGAATAAAGGGAAAGTTTCCTTGGATTTATACTGTGATCACCTCAAAATAACAAAATTACATCAGTTCCAAGGACAGGGGACTGTACAGCTTGAGACACCTTGACAATCCCCTGTAAAACTGCAGGGGGGGTCATGATGGTTCATTATCTTAAAAGAATGTCCTGCATGATATTCCCTTCAAGATGTGTCTTGTCAGAACAGCTCCATCATTGCTAAGACAGCACAAGTAATTTCTGAGCTGCTTTAGGGGCAGAGTGGAGGGTCCCCCTCACATCACACTGCTCCCATTCGTTCCCTGCCAGCAGCGAGGGTTCCCCCACAGTCACCTCTCTCTCAAAAGCCAGACGTCCAATCTCCCGCAGCTCTGGGATTAATTCCTTCTTTATTTTCATGATAAAGCAGGCATTTCTTGAAAATAACCTGGTTGCAATATACCCCTGTGATGGAAAGAATTGAGGTTAAATCATTAGAAATGGGTAATGTTGACATTAGTTGATGCTCTCTACACTTTGGGGCAATCTGGAAGGAACAGTAAGTGGCCGCAGAGTCTGCTGCTGTGGAATGAATGCATTTCCTTTGTGGCCTTTGGGGAATGGAGCCTGCCTGTCGTGCTGCCTGTCCCTGAGATTGGAAGCATAATGTCTGATAGACTTCTGCTGCCCAGGAGTGCTGGCAGCCCACCCTCACCTCCAACCCCATAGAGGTCAGGAACCTTCTTCTCACTTCCAGGAACTGCCAGCACAGGTTTCATTACAAGTCTTTTAAACTGCCCCATTGTACGGGTGAAGAAAGGAGATGGCCAAGGAGGAGAAAGGTGCTGGGAATCCTCAAAGAAACACAAGATGTGGTGAGAATACACTAAAATAATTTCTGATTTTAGAAACTTCCTCAGGGGTCAATTCGAGGGAGATTCTTGGATTTACTCACATGTGTGTAGTCAAAAATGGTGTCAGAGGAGTACACGCCAGAGCGGACGTGGACATCAACGATGTGCTCCTCGCTGTGGATGGTCATGGTCCCAGTGACATAGTTGCTGACAGGATCTCGCAGGGCAAAGGTCTTTGGTAAAAAGCACAAAATCATTGTTCATCACCTGGCCTCCATCTTTAGCAGGCGCAACAAGCCCCAATGCCTTCTGCTTCATGTAAATACTAAGAACCCTGGAGAACCCTTAAGAACCCTGGAGCAGTCTGAGGAGGCTCTTGAGCAGGAGGTCAGCTATAAAACAGGCTCTCATGCAGGCTGAGGAAAACCTGCATGGGACATCCCAGTCATTCTGGGCAGCAGGGACTGGCAGGAGACTGCTCCAGTCTCCAAATATTTGATTGAGCTAAGGGGACCTCTGTTCCCCTTGTTACTTTGCACCTGTACAGAACCTCTGGCAAAAGCTTTTTTCCCCCACACTTAACAATAAGAAATTTGCTGGTATTAGTTTTTTTCTGTGGTTTTCTTCCTATTCTATTCTCCCTGCCCAAGGATTCAACATGTTTTAAATGCTCATGTTCAGGACAAGGCTCATCACTCTACTCACGTCCAATGCAGAAGTCTGAGCCCAAAAGACTCCCAGGCAAACGAAGACGGCAGCCTGTAAATGGAATCAGAATTCTCACTCATCAGAAACACCAGGCAGTGCCATAAAAAAACCCCAGTCCATGAACTGAAGGAGGGAGCTGGAGAAACAGTTTGAAAAATTACCCACTTAGCGTGTATATTAGCTGAAAACAACTACAATTCCTCATTGCAAAGTTTTTGCTGTCAAGGTCTCCTTTGCCTGTAAAGCAGAATAACTTAACTATTACATTTCTGCAGTTTTCTGAAGTCCCTCCTTGATGCCATGTTACTTCTTGATTTGCTTCTACAACTGCAACTATTAAATCATAACTAAACCCCCCTTCTGAGCTGTAACCAATTTTGCATTCTTTGCTCAAATGAGGCTTCCACTGACTTTGCTGACCCAAGAAATGCAAGTTCTCCGTTTTCCACCCAAAGAAACAACACATGGATCTTTTATGTATTTTGCCACTGTATTTTGCCACTTATTTGAGCATCTTCTTCCCTATCCTTTTTGTTTTTAAAAGTGAGGAACTTACAGTATTAAAAGTTCAATAGAAATGGAGATACTCACAAATCTCTTCATTTTTCCTTCAGATGAGAACAAGAGGCAGCAGAAGGTAAGAACGCAAGGAAATCTCAGAGACCTTCAACTTTTATATCTTGCTGGAGGTGTGGGAAACACTTGACAGAACTTTCCTTCATGACTCGAACAAGTCCATATCTACATGTCGTAAGCCTCCTATCTGAATTTTGGGTTGGCACAGATAACCTGACCCAGATATATTTAAAGCACTCAGTAAGTCTCAGTAAATCAATCACTCTGCAAATGGCTATTATTCACTAGTTTAAACTTTAGTCTTGCTGCTTCTATTTTTTAAAATATTTAATAGGATATTATCCAGAATTAAATGACATTGGGAATAACACTGATATTTACTCACACAAACTTCATTTTGTCTTCTGAAACACAATCCATAATAGCCTGATTGATAGTAGGCAGAGAATTGCTGGGAAGAAACACCTGTGTCATGGTGGCCTCCATGTCAGTCAACAAACAGACCAATTCTTCAGCCATTTCTTTCATTGAAAATTTTGGATGGGGCCCTGAGCCACCTGACAGTGAGTGGCATCCCTGCCCATGGCAGGGTGTTGGAACTGGATGATCTTTAAGGCCCCGTCCAACCCAAACCACTGTGGGACTCCATGATTCCATTCTATGTGCAGGGACTCTTGACAAGAAGTGCTGCTCATTTTTGATCAGTTACCACCATGAACAGAGAACATGCACTGAAATGAGTGACAGAGATGGGAACAACACCTGTGCTTCACAGGACAGCCTGGGGCACTTCTGGCCTCCTCAACACACAGAGGAGTGACAGGAAAACTCAGAGGGTCTTGGTGCCCACAAGGTCATAAACTAAAGGAGCAGGATGGGGACTTCCCCTTTGAAGCTGCCACTGATTTCTGAATTTTGTGAAAATGCCAATGACCATGATGTTGCCATGAGAATGTTCTGGTGTTCTCAGGTGACTGTGACCTTGCCTGGACTCCTCCTCATCCCCTATTCTGCACCAGCCACTGCTGGCACCTGGATGAATCACACCCTGCTTTCTACTAGAAGGTCATAATCAAGGCTGGTTCCCTCCTAATAAAACAAGAACTCAAAATAACAGCAAACACATTTCTGTAATTTCTCTTATCAGAAAAAAAGGAGAAGGAGATTGTACAGAAATATCTCTCAGCAAACAGGCCTCAATGGAAAAAGAAAAAAAAAGGAAATTGCACATATTTGCTTTATGCCACCTAAGTCCACATGAGAAAAGGTTATCTCAAGGGTAACAATGCTGTGCTGCTAAGCAATATGTCAGAAAACACATAAACAGATATCCATTCTGCTAAACCCAGTTAGACTAATTAGGTTGATGTTGCACTCCTCTTGAAAGCTGGCTCTGTCCCTTCTTCTCAAAAGATTCTTTATTTTTAAGCTTACAGGTATATCAGAAATAGAGTAGATTTTAACAGTCAAGTAAGTATTTCACAGCAGGATTATAACAGGGTACAGGCACCACAAGTTAAAAAAAAATCTTAAATTTAACTTTTCCTCAGTGACTGTGCCTTCATGTACTCATTTTGTTTGAAGAACACTTGAGAAGCAGCAGCTTCTGCTTCCCTCAGCATCCATGTGCTTAGGCACAGGTAAGGGCAGTGCAGCAGGGGAAATCAACAGTTGTTTACTACAGGGGAACGACAACAACAGCCATGATCTCACCATCTGAGCCTTGCATTACATTGACTGAACTCTGCTGATCCAGACAAGGACAAAAACTAAAGGTTAAGTTCTAAAAAGCATTTGCCTAATAAACGCAATTTCAACTGGACACAGCCTGAGTTGGTTGTCTCAGGCAAAGCCTTTGATAAAATTCCAATAAGTAAGCCTTGCTTTTTGGAGAGTTTTTGCCAACAGTTCATCACACATCTCCCAGGAACACTGCTGAATCAGCAGGCATGTGCTCAAAGCACTGGAGTCCTAGAGTCACCCTCCTAAAGGAAGCAGCTGAAGGAAAGAGCTGCCTAAGAAGGGTTGAAACCCCTCTAATTTCACTTTGGCCAGTCCTCAGGCAGAGTGAGACTTAACTAATGAAGCTGTGACTCTGAATCCCTTGGTGAACCTTGCTACCTCAAATTTATGGTCCTTTTCTCAAATCAGCCCTTAGTCCATAATCAGGTTCTGCTCTCCTGAAGAGGCTCTGTGAAGATTCTGGGCCATCTCT